>CAEGAD010017113.1:0-41181 GCA_903067055.1 Poeciliopsis paucimaculata | reverse complement strand
CCCCACCCCCCCCCCCCCCCCCCCCCCCCCCCCCCCCCCCCCCCCCCCCCCCCCCCCCCCCCCCCCCCCCCCCCCCGTAGAGAGGGGTGGTGTCGGCCAATCTGGATAAAGAGAACGAAAGCTGTATTAGCCTCCTTAGCCACACACTATCTACTCATTACTTAGTCATTAGCAGGGGGATGGTTTTAAAGAAGGGAGAGATAAATCAATTGTGATGGGTCAATGTTTTGCAGCCACTATTATGAACCTTGGGTGGCTTTGTAAATTAAGAAGAGTAATTACTCATGGTAATTATGCAAAGATGGTGGCCACATTGATCCACAAATATGTTTTGCACAATGCAGATGGTATGATGTGCAGGAGTTCATAGAACAGCTATTGCACTGGTCAGGTACAGGTCAATCAGAAAACCCGTTTGATAGAAAAGTAAAGAAGTGTGAACTGCCATATTTTTAAGCAAAAATGGAATTATGACTTAAGTAACCAGTCTATTTATTTTTAGAGCTATACCTTTCTTACTAGATGTTATTCTGAATGGAAACGTTGCATGTTTTGCCCTCAATATTTGTTTCACACAAGAACATAATTTGTGACACACCACACCCTTCTTCAGTTTCCTTTTAAATAACCATCTACATATGTGTCAATAACCACCCCTTGCAAATGGGACAATGGTTTGAAGGTTTACAAACAACAGTTTGGATTAACTGCTACAACATTTTTGAGAATGAAGTTCTTTAAGACATAGAAAGCAGCTTTGTTGTCTGCTCTCCCAGTATAGAATCTCACTTTTGAAATGTTGAACTATTCCCTTACAGACCTGATCATGGATCAACTGGTGGGTTGCTAGTTCAAACCCCCATTCCATCCTTCGTTGCATCCTTGGACAAAATATTTCACTTGCCTTGTCTGATGGTGGTGGTCAGAGATTCTAGGGGTGCCAATTGTATGACAGCCTTGCTTCTGTTAACCTGCCCCAGGTATAATGCTATAATGTAGCTTACAGTGATCAATGTGTGGATGACTGAATAAAATGGTAAGCATTTTGGAATTCTTGCACTTGCTAGTGCAGACCATTTAATATGTACGTTTTGGTACTGTGCAAAAAGAGAATCAGGAGAGGATGGGGAGAACAAGGCAACTCCAGAAATAAAACCAGACCTGGAGCTTACACCTAGTTCTGGATTAAAGACGAAAAAAAAATAATTATTGACTGTGACTGTCCTTAATTCCCTCCTTGCTTCTTATGTTAACAGTCATCATCTTAATAACCCTTTTCCAGATTCTGATGAATTTTTTTTTTTGTAAATTTGTTCTCAGTGGTTGCAGAGAGAGAAAAGGCAATAATAACTGATAGGTTACTTAAACTTCTAAGTGTTACGCCTAATCAGTAGGAAGTTATTTTACTCAGAAGAACCCTTATGTTACACAATGATATGTCAGAAAAATGATGAACAGCAATTTTCAAATTCTTGCCAAGGGTTCTCAACTGAATATAGGTCTGGACTTTGAGCAGGCCATTTTAACAAAAGATTTAAAGGAGGGACTTCTATCCCTTTCCACTGCTCAGGCTGTATGTTGTCCTGATGAAAGATGAACTTATGAAGCAGCCTCAGATCATTTGAAGCCTCTTACAGATTTTCATCAGTGATTTAGCTGAATTTAGCATTTTGTGGCTCCAAGCTCTAACCAGACTCTCTGTCATAACTTAAGAAAAGCACAAGCTGATGCTGCCATCACTATGTTTTATTTGTGAATAATTTTACGTCTACTACGCAGTTAACAAATGACATTTGTTGTGAATTAACCCTGGGTAAATAAATCAAATTGAACTTAAATTAATCAAATTATACTCTACTTTGTGTTGGTCTGTCAACTAAAATTACAATAAGACTTTTTTTTTGCCATAATGGTCCAAATAATAAAAAAAAAGTTAATGAGTATGAATACTTATCAAGGTAGTTATATGCCCTGTTACTTGATGTTGTTAAAGCACACTCACAGTGCTTTAAAAAGTACAAACAAATAATGGTGTCACTTTATCATGTTTCCATTTCAAGGGTAGAAGTGAGTTAATTGTGCTTTTTCACACACTGAATAAAACTTGACATCTAAAAACACAGTTATCTGTACCCGATGAATTATTCCATTATTCAAGTAACAGCAATTCTGAGTTGCAGTACAGACATTTTAAATAGTTTTTGAAAATTCACTTTGTTGATCTGCACCAACAACGGAAAATTCTATAATGGGAAGAATGTAATGGAAAAATATGCTTAATGGGAATGAATGAATGAATGAATGAATGAATGAATGAATGAATGAATGAATGAACATTGCATACAGCTTATTTGCATTTGTGCTGACCATTCCAGGCGCCAATTGAGGTTTTTTTTTTTTCAGCAGATGTCAAACATTTAAGATACTAAATTCTTCCATTGGGAGTACAGCGTTTATACGTGTGTGTAAGCTCCTGATTGGTAGATTAGCCTTCTCTACTATGGCTGATGTACAGTTTTGTACACAGTGATGCTCAAGAGGCACTTTAAAGAGAGCCAACTGAGCAACTCCTCATGGTTAGAAGCATTATTTGTAGTGGTCCCTTGAGTGGTTTAAAGGACCTCTTCATACACTCCTTAGATATATTTATACAGGCAGATACATCTGTGTATCATTAAGTCAGCTGGTTTCCCTACAGAGAGAGGTCTTCGGGGAATTGTTGTCTTCAAAGGGAGGTGTTTTTTTTTTTCAGAGACAGATCATGTAGAGCATTATATTAGTGGTTCAATTAGGAGCCATCGTAGTACTTAAGTGGCAACAGAGTTGGAAAATGAAAAATCTGATTCAGTCAAGCAATTTTCACTGTCAGCGGTTATCAGCTAACAGAACAATTAATCAACACAAACACACAGGGGAAGGAAATTCTCATCAGGAAGTCATCAGTTGTCGTCAGCGATTTTATGCCACTGTATTAGACATCACAGGTAGCACCAAACAGCAAGTTTATTCAGTCGCTGCAGCCTCCTGTCAGTGAGGTTCCAGTGTTTGTGTTGGAAATAATGTACATTTGTCTCCCTCTACAGGCCAGCTAATAATATTGCATACAAATGAGAGAGCTGCATTGAAGCTGCTTTTTATCTGCAACTTTTTTTTTCTCTCCCTCATGCAAATAAAACATGGCAGTCCTACACGTAGCATTTTTAATATTATTTATATTGATGCTGAAAAATGAGCTCAATCAAATTTCCAGACACGCACTAAAATATATAAAAATGGGGAGCAAAGTCCCAATTCATGCTGCTTGAGCTTTAAAGAATTTGTAAAAAAATTTTAAACAAATTTTGGAATTTTATGCAATAGACCAGGACAAAGCAGTGAAACATATTGAAGTGGTATTAATCATACTTAAATACAATTTTGCACTGCACAAAATAATGTGCATGAGTATGGGATTCAAGTTAAATAGAGAATGGGAAAATGGGAATAAAAAGACACTGTAAACAATAACAGAACATAGGCAGCTGACTGTTTTCATGTTGCATGAAAACAGTCAGCCTCCTGTCAGTGAGGTTCCAGTGTTTGTGTTGGAAATAATGTACATTTGTCTCCCTCTACAGGCCAGCTAACTAGATTTGATCTCATATTAGGTTTTCTGTCAAGGGCTGCCTTTGAATGTTGCCTTACAGCAAGAAGAATCCCGGGTCAGAGCCTTTCTGCATAAAGTATGCATGCTCACCATGTGCTTGTGTGGCGGTTTTAAGGTGCACTGGTTTGTTTCCACAATCCAAGAATATAACTGTCGGGCAAAAACATCAGGGAAGAAAAACGACAATAAAATTTATAGCCGTTAGAGGGCAGCACAATCTCTATACTTGCCTCACTGCGAGTTCTCTTTGGTGTGCTGTTGCGCGCGATGCGTTTAATGCTCCTCGTAAATTAGATCTTTCAAATCAGAAAACGTCCAAACAAACACCCAGACAGAGCTAAATGAAATTCAGTTGCAGAATTTAAAGAGAAAATATTTACTGTTAAATTCCTAATTGTGATTCAAAATTCTGAAAATATTAGGAAAAAGTACTCGGTATTAGCTCCCTTTTTAAGTCGCCATAAATTGTTGTGTAAAGAATGGCAAAAACAAAACAAAACAGAAATTCCAGCCTATTATTATGCATGAAAAAAATAATATTTAGATGTAGAAATATACTTTTTGGCCTCACCAAAGTCCAGGGAGAACGTCAGCATTTCAAAAATACGTCTCAGGATAACGGACACACCTTGAACGTAGCACCAATGTGCCTCATGCTACCAACACATTGCTCGGCTTGTTGCTAGTTTGTTCACAGCATGTAAAGACAGCGTGGCAACATGTCGGAATAAGGATAGATTAACAGTTTAATTAAATGTGCGAAAGGTTGTGTAGCAGTAGCTATCAAAATGGTGAAGGAGCAATTCAGAGAGACAGATGTGGCGAAGAAAATGTGAGTGTGACTGCTAGCCTGTTAGCTTAGTCTGATAGCCGCAGTTTGTTGAAGTGTTGCAGTTATTGGCAATAAATTTAAACGATTAAATAACAGTTTAGGCGTACTGTGTCTTGACTAACCTATCTGATCATTAGTAGTGCTTACAATAATTTAATGTCATTGTATTTGGTGTTGACGAGGCAACTTTGGTTGTTTTTGCAGGCATATTTTATTTGTGCAACATTAACCCTTATATTCGCGTTTTATTTGTTAATTTTATTATCTAATTTCTCTATAAGGCTGCTTAGAGTTTCCGTTATGAAAGTTGCTCATCAAGCGCAGTTAATAATGCGTTTGGATCATTCTTTTTCAGTTGAATGAGATGCAACAGTCTGCAATGAATTTTAATGGCAAGATTTATGTTTGCAATTATTGTGGATTTTCTGTAACCCACGGAGGGCTTATTTTGTAGTTACAGGCTCAAATATTGACAAACAACTTTTATATTTGATTAAAGGTGTCTAAGCAAGAATTCACACACTTGTTAGCTTCTGGTGTAATTCTCAGTGAATATTCACCCACTCTTTCCACCAGAAATGGTAGCAAATATTTAAAATGGTTAGTTCTTGGTGAGTTTTAATGTTGCTTACGAGCATTGTCCCAATTTTATTGAAGTTTGAGCTGTCTTACCTGTTGAGCTCAGAATAAGTTGAATGACTTGGAGGCAGATGTTCATTTTTGCCATGGTACCTTACTGTGTGCAAAGTAGCAAATCTATCCCTCAGAAACTTCTCTACAGCCCAGAATTAATATGACATTGATATTTTTGAATGTAGCAACTATCGGGTTGAATAGTTCACACTGAAATGTGCATATTTCAGCCTTTATCTGGACTCTTTGTGCTTTTTCACAGAAGCCACATCTGCTTTGGGATGAAATCTGCAGAACAGATGCGAAAGCAGGCCCACATCCAGGTGGTCAGTAAAAATCTGTACAGCCAAGATAACAAACGCACTCCTTTGCCTTATGGAGTGTTGGACCACCGAATGGTAGGGAGCATAATGCTGTCATTTGTTTTTTTAATTAATCGTTTTACTTTATGTCGAGAGGGATTTTGTGCAAGTATAAATCACAAGTTACTACATTTATTAAACCCAGTTATGCTCACAAAAAAACTGCTCAGGTTAGCTGTCCAAATGTATAAAAGTGCTTAGGCAGCCAAAGTTTATGTACTTTATACAGCATGTGCACTCTGTAAAGGTTTGGAAATGCCTGGATAATTATAGCAAAAGAAAGTAACAGGATAGAAAAATGCTTCTTTCCTCCCTCTTCATGTCCTTGTACACGTCAACCAGTCCTTCTTTACTTTTGTCCTCCCTACTTCCTACACTCCTTACTTCCATACTTAAGGTTTTCCTTTAGAATACACCTTAAGACTAAATACTTTCAACTCTATATGCATACAAATGAAGAATGTTAAAGCTTAGAAAATGGAGGTGAAGTTATATATTTAAGTATAACATTTTACAGGATTTTCCACATTAATATCGTTTGCTAATTTTTCACGAGATATGTAATATTTCCTGTAGGGAACCAGTGAGAAAGACAGACCATGTCTGACATGTGGAAAAAATCTGGCCGATTGTTTAGGACATTATGGCTACCTGGATTTGGAGCTGCCCTGCTTTCATGTTGGCTACTTCAAAGCAATCATTGGGATTTTGCAGGTAAGAAATTGTGATTTGTTTTTTATTTAAAAAGGAACATCTGATCATCAGTATGATCAGTGAAAGCGATTCATCCTGCCGGAAATATTGTTTAATTTTTCTGTATTTCCTGTAGATGTCCCTAGAGTGTCACAATCAGAACATGATGATAAATGAAGTTCTAAATAAATTCTCTGATCTTAAAATAATATTTTCTTCTCCTAAATGTATTCATACAACTTAAATGTTGTGTGTTTTTAAAATGTTTAAACATCTGAATCTGTAGTCCTGTCTTTCCTCATTGAGGCATTTTTATGACTGATTCCAAGTGTAATTCAATGTTCAAATAAAATTCTCTGTTCTGTGTGCAGATGATTTGCAAGACATGTTCGAGTATAATGCTGACCAAAGAGGACAAGCAGCAGTTCATGGATTACTTGAAACGGCCGAACTTGGCCTACCTGCAGAAACGAGGGCTGAAGAAGAAGATCTCTGATAAATGCCGCAAAAGGACAATTTGCTTGAACTGTGGCGCTTTCAATGGGTCTGTGAAAAAGTGTGGCTTACTTAAGATCATCCATGAGAAGTATAAAACAACCAAAAAGGTGGTAGAGCCTTTCGTGTCTGATTTTCTGCAGTCCTTTGACATTGCCATTGAGCACAACAAACTAATGGAGCCTTTATTGCCCAGGGCACAGGTAAGGTTCAAAACTGTTCAAATAAATAGAAATACATAGATACATGTATACTAAAGAGTGTTAGCGTTTTTTTTCCCCCTCCATTGGAAACTGGTTCACTTTCAATCTCATTCATTTTTACAGGAAAATTTGAACCCTCTGGTTGTTCTCAATCTGTTCCGGAGAATTCCTGCAGAAGACATCCCTCTGCTGTTGATGAATCCAGAGGCGGGGAAACCTGCAGATCTCATTATCACCCGTCTGCTTGTGCCGCCTCTCTGCATCCGACCGTCAGTGGTCAGCGATCTGAAGTCGGGTACCAATGAGGACGATCTGACCATGAAGCTGACGGAGATAATCTTCCTTAATGATGTCATCAAAAAGGTTGGTATTAATCAGTGAAACTGTCATCAGCTGAAATATAGTTCCTTGCAAATGTATACCTGTTGAAGTTCTGTCACGGTCCTAATGAATCCAACAAACTTTGAAGTATTTTATCAGAAATGTATGCGGTAAACCAAAAAAATGTATTTAATTGTTTTGAGAAATAAAAATACAAAATTGTGTACCAAAAATGAAAAGACAATAAAGCAAAAATGTGTCTTCCTTTACTTATACCCCCTGGGGTCTCTGAAAGAAGAGTTCTAAAACTGTCTTATGTTAACATGATACAGAAATTCATTAGTTTATAATATGTTATTCCTCCACAGGCCAGACGTTCCTATTTGTCTATTTTTCCTTTTTGCCTTTTTGTTTTATGGCTGCTGTTATAAAGCTGTTACAGAATGTTATATAATTTTGCCAGATAATATGCTCTAAATCCATGACTGGTTGAATGTCTGGTCTACCCCTCCTCAAAGATTGCAGATTGTCAATTGCAACATTGGTATTTGATGTTCTCTGAATGGGGTTGAATGTTGAAATTTGTGAATCCAAATAGCTAAAAGACAGCATATGTTAAATCTTCATTATCGATCAGAAATATGTTTGTCTTGTTTTTTAGCAGGTTACTCTATACTCTTGTATAGAAGAATGTAAATGAAGATTTACATGAAGATTGTAAATAATTATTGAAATTGTGAAAACTGAGCTGAAATGAATCACCTATTAGGTCTGATGTGAATAGTCTTTTCAAAGCATAGCGTCACTGTACTTGGGATATAAATTACATTTCAGTCAATAGAAGTGTTTTTACCTACAGGGGTTGGTTGATCAGACTTGGATTTTACTCCTGCATAATTAGGTCACTAGTCTGCGTAATTTGTCAAATGAGCTGCTCTGCAAGTTTTAACTGCCATTATCTTCTGTAGCGGGTCTCTGATTCCTGAATTTAAAAACATTACACTTCTACATATCATCTTAATGTAATGCATCTTATTTTCCCTTGGAACAGTCTCCTTTATCATGCTCTTTGCCTTTAGCATCGAATGACTGGAGCAAAAACACAGATGATAATGGAGGATTGGGACTTCCTGCAGCTCCAGTGTGCCCTTTACATCAATAGTGAACTTTCTGGCATTCCCCTGAACATGGCACCTAAAAAGTGGACCAGAGGCTTTGTGCAAAGACTAAAGGGCAAACAAGGTACAGCTAATGGAGAAAGCATTCTCTCTTTAGTCAAATTCCTCCTGCTTGTAATGTCTAATGTTGGTCTTTCAGCCTTCCTTCCTTCTTTCCTTCCTTCCTTCCTTCCTTCCTGCCTTCCTGCCTTCCTTCCTTCCTTCCTTCCTTCCTGCCTTTCTTCCTTCTTTCCTTCCTTTGTTGAGTGACAAGATTGAGTCCGAATCATACTTACTGAGATATTTTGAGGACAGGCAACAATTCAGTAACAAATACAGAATTGTGCAAATCTTTGCACAATTAGTGCTGTTTTGGCACTTTTATGGTATTAAGGTTTTAAATAATTTATTTTAATTTGACTAATTTTACTTTAATGATTCAGGTCGATTCAGAGGAAACCTCTCAGGAAAAAGAGTGGACTTTTCTGGAAGAACTGTCATTTCCCCTGACCCAAACCTAAGGATTGATGAGGTTGCTGTCCCTGTTCACGTGGCTAAAATCCTGACATATCCAGAGAAGGTAAGGTGTTCTTCATAAGTTTATGAAATTCATTACACAGCCTACATAAAGTCAGAGTCTAAGTTGAAGTATCTGCCTTTGACTCTATCTCAAGGTAAACAAGGCCAATCTGGAACTAATGAGAAAACTTGTTCGTAACGGCCCAGACGTTCACCCCGGAGCCAACTTTATCCAGACTCGTCACACCCAGATAAAAAGGTAAATTTAGTTTCTTCTTCCTGAGATTAAAAGCAGCATATATAAATCTTATCTCAAAGCAAACATCTGTATCTTTCTTCATCAGATTTTTGAAATATGGGAACCGTGAAAAGATAGCTCAGGAGCTGAGGATTGGTGACGTGGTGGAAAGACATCTGATTGATGGAGACATTGTCCTCTTCAATCGACAGCCTTCTTTGCACAAACTCAGTATTATGGCTCACATAGTAAGTTGGGTTTTTGACAAAAAATACTTTTAAGCTCTTCATAACTTTAGTTGTCAAAAGGCATTTTACCTGACAAACTGGTATTTTTCATAAGGATTAGAATTGTTTTAGGACCAAATTTAATTGAGCTCTAGTCTAGTTCACTCTTCAAATGATTGAAGATTGATGGCAGTGCCATTTTAAAAGGTTTTTCTACCCAGGGAGGTTTAGATTGTGTTGATTTTGTTTTTTGCAGCAGCAGTCTTTCCTGAGCTAGCTTAGAGCTTTAGTGGGAAAGAACAACTCCAGGAGTTGAGAATGGATCTGTTGCAGTAGCATTGCAGTTCCAGGGAAGAGACACTATATTTAGGACTGATTGTTACAAGGACCAGTGGATCTAATGGAAACCATATTTATGAGGGCTATTCATTATTTGTAAAGACTTCTTAAGTATTATTACAAATGATTAACACGAAGGTCAGCTTTTGACTGCCTACATTACTAAGTTAATCTGCTACTGCATGTTACCTCTTTTGCAATTATGATGTGCAATCTCATTTTATTTATTGCATTACTCCCACCAATGAACTATTATCTTTCATTTAGAATTTTTCAGCTGTGATCAGAAGTCACAGCTGAAACAGGTTTTTTTGCATATATGAACAAAAGGCAGAAAAGAATGTAAGCAAATGAATGCTCAGGCACTTTGCATAACCCACCTCAATAATTTCTATGATGCGCTAATGAGGCATGAAGTCTATAAGGAGCTATGGCTGATTGGAGGAACAAGTAATTATAGTTATTGTGTGAATTCAAGTGGTGTCTTTTGTCTCCTGTTGGTGATTTAATGTTGCAAAGTCAAAGAGTAGAATACTTATTTTATTTCTATCGCTTATGAATCATTTCTTTCTCAACCTCGCAGGCTAAAGTCAAACCACACAGGACATTTCGGTTTAATGAGTGTGTGTGCACGCCGTACAATGCCGACTTTGATGGAGATGAAATGAATCTCCACTTGCCTCAGACTGAAGAAGCCAAAGCAGAAGCCCTGGTCCTGATGGGGGTTTGTGTCATCACATTATTCAAGTAGAACAGCACCCTACATAAGTATTGGCACCCAAAGTAAATATGTGAAAAACCTTAAAAAAATAAAAATAAACTCAACTTTTTTTTTCTTTTCTTATTTTTACTTTTTCAAAACATACTTAAATATAATGTTTTTAATCTCATGCTAATGAACTGATCAAAAAGGCAAAGCCTCAGCCTTTTTTACTTTTATGTTCTAAGTTTTTATGGCTTTTGAACTCTGCAGATGTTTGTCTCAAGATTTTGGGCTACAATATTTATGGTTACATGCATTCAGACTTGACTTGCCAATATTATTTGTGACCATTTGGACAGTGTTTTAGCTGTTTTATGTTTCCACACCTAGTTTGAGCTCTTAGTGAGATGCTAATGCATAGAGTAGGGCAGATAATGTGACAGTGGAAAAGGAAAAACTGGAGTAATAATGGCAAATTCTATAGTCATTGTCATATTCAACAATAATATTAAACCTAATGTGTTCCTTATTTCATTCCTTCATTCACTCATGAATGAAGTTGCTCTCATGACTGAAGCAAGATCTACTTTTATTCTTTTTTTTCTTAGTAATATTTTTATCTTAAAGTTGGCACTTTTTACATCTATTTAATACATCAATATTTCTTAAGTCTAATGTTTTTGTGATGAGCAATAACAGCAAATTTGGCTGGTATAATAGCAATGCTCCATTTGGTTTTTGGAGGAAATTTCTTTATTTTGATTTTTGGGTTCCTTAAAAAAAATTGCTAATAAATCACTTGAAATCCAATAATTTAGTTGAAATCCAATAATGAGACGTTGCCTTCAGTAAGTTTTCTTGTAAGGATTTTAAAGTATTTCCAACAGTTATTTGTCTTGTCTTCTAGACTAAAGCTAACCTTGTTACACCAAGAAATGGCGAACCTCTGATTGCTGCTATTCAGGACTTTCTGACAGGTGGGTGCAGAGATGTGTTGTAGACATTTACAGATGACAGTGTTTGTTGTTTTTCTAATACGACACTTCAGAATCTGTAACTTGGAATGAAAAAATTACATTTTTCATCAACAAATGTTAGAAATTCCCACAGTTTTCCTAATGTTTAAAAACACGTTTATGTTGTTTAAAGTGTCAATTTTTTGCTTGTCAAGGTAAAGCAGTTTTGACAAGTAGATATGTTTCACTGACACTAACTTTGCAACATATTTTATCTTCTAAGGTGCGTACTTGTTGACGCTGAAGGACACCTTTTTTGATAGATCGAAAGCCTGCCAGATCATTGCATCAATACTTGTGGGAAAAGATGAAAAAATCAGGATCTCTCTCCCTCGCCCTGCTATAATAAAGGTAGTGCAACCACAGAGTTTCTTGTCACGCAACCCTGTTTTCCTTAGGGCGCTAATATGCTGTTGTGTTTCTATCAGCCAATTGCTTTGTGGACAGGTAAACAGATCTTCAGTGTCATTTTGAAGCCAAGTAAAGATTGTCCTGTCAATGCAAACTTGCGGACCAAAGGCAAACAGTACTGTGGTAAAGGAGAGGATCTCTGTCACAACGACTCGTGTGAGTTTCACATTAAAAGTTTGGTTTTTACTTTCTTGATTAGATTGTTACATTTTATTCACAGAATGTGCCAATACTTTGATTTTATGTGATCAGTCATCCCAAAGTAGCTTATAATCGGATCATGGGAGAAAAATGATACACTATGTTAATTTGGAAAAGTATAGTGAAAAATCAGAAAAAGTTCGAATGACATTTTTTTCCAACCAAAATATCTAATTTCACAAAATTAGATATTTTAGATATCTAATTAGATATCTAAAATATCTAATTAGATATTAGATATTAATGTTCTTTCTTAAGGACATTTTTTTTTTTTCACACTATTCATTGAGTGACTGTCTCTCATATTTTATTGCTAAAACATCATCAGCTGTCCTGAGGGAAACATCACACTGTTCTATTGACCTTGTTGGTGTTTTTCTTCTGGATCTAATGGATTCATCTCTGTACCTGTGTTTTTTGTTGCACACCTTCAGTTGTAGTGATTCACAACAGTGAGCTGATGTGTGGAAGCATGGATAAGGGGACCCTGGGGTCCGGCTCAAAGAACAACATTTTCTACATCTTGCTAAGAGACTGGGGACAGCTGGAGGCTGCCAACGCCATGTCCCGCCTGGCAAGACTTGCTCCAGTCTATCTCTGTAGGTGGTCCACAGTGTTTGCCTAAAATTTGCAAATGTTTAGCGTACACCAAAATGTTTAACGCAAAAATTCTTAAAAACAAACAAAAATCTCTAAACTACAGCAATTTTAAACATGTAGGCTAGTTTTTGGGAGCTTTCTTTAAAAAAAGATTTTTTAGAATGTTGATATTGAGACATTTTGTAATTTGAAACCTTTGAACAAAAGGGTGTGTGGATTGAAACAATAGTTTAATATTTATCTAATTTTCTTTGATTTCCAAATCTTTAGCTTCTTAATCTGGTATTTAAGATGATAATCACAAACTAGAAAATGCTTCCCAAGTTATTGCTTTAGACTTATTCTTTTTAAACATGATTTTAACCTTTTCTGGGGGGGAGGGTGGCTTACCCTCCACAAGTAGGGTAAGCCACAAAGGGTCATTGCAAAACAAAGTGCTTTAAGTAAGCGTTTTTAATGACAAGCTGGGCAGAAGGCAAAGTGTGGTTGAAAAGATATTAAGTAAGCTGTTATGTATCCATAACTCGCATTTAAATGTGCAAGGTTCCCCCAGAAAACCTGCTAAGCCCAGTGGTTGGCTGTCGTGTTTTTGACTTAAATAATGTTTAAAGTTGACAAGATATTTGAACTTGAATGTGGTTTTGAATGGAGTTCATTCTCATTCGTTTTTCAGCCAACAGAGGCTTCTCTATAGGAATCGGTGATGTGACTCCTGGGACGGGTTTGTTGAAAGCCAAACAGGACCTGCTGGATGACGGCTACAAGAAGTGTGATGAATACATCGAGGCTCTGCAGACAGGCAAGCTGCAGCAGCAGCCCGGGTGCTCAGCAGAGGAGACCCTGGAGGTGGGCTTATTACACCCAGACTCCTCCTCACTAACACTTTGACGGTGACTCTTTAGGAGTGTTACTGAGTTTTCTGATTTCCAACAAAACAAGACTTTCAAACTAGCCTCTAGCAGAAATTTGAGTGATTATTATAAATGTTTAGAAAGTCTTTTTACAGCAACTGTGATCACATGCTGAGCTGACCCTACAGGAATCATTTAACAATTTCTAAAAATAGAAGCCTCTCATTAAGCAATTTTTTCAGTCTTATAATGGCTGCTTATTCATCAATGTTCCTAACAGAACTTACTCCACTAACAGAATGTAAAAGTTTTAACTTGCGTTTTTACCTTAAAAACATATCAGTTTAATTCAAAGTCACACAGAACAACAATAAGCAAGAGCTTTACATCTTAGACATTAAATCAGTAAATTAATGTACATCCTGCACACTGATACAAATAGCTGGAAATAGCTTAGCTTGTATGTATAGGATGAAAAAGATTCTGTCATTTTGTGATGTTCACCAACATGTTTTGTTTTGCTTTTTCGACAGGCTCTCATCTTGAGAGAGCTTTCTGTGATCAGAGACCGAGCTGGCAGTGCCTGTCTGAGGGAGCTTGATAAGAGTAACAGCCCCCTCATTATGGCTCTCTGTGGTTCCAAAGGTAAGCCTGCCTGAAAACTATTCTAGGATTACCCTTCCGTTCTTAATTGGTAATTATCACAGAAAAGAAATGCAAAAAAGGGCGAGCTTGATCAGTATGTCTTTCTGAGATTTCAAGGTTAAAAAAAATAGCAAAAGGAAGGTAGAGGGGCTAAGCTACAAGAAGAACAAAAACTTTCAAGTGCTTTAGAAAAAGGCTTTATCTACAGATGCAACATTGAATAGCAGATAAAACCAGCTGATAATCATACAATATGCTGAATGCAACTGTGTGTTAATGTTTTAGTCACTTTTTTAAGCCATAATTTAGTTGTTATAAATACAGCTCTTGCAAAAATGAAGACACCACTTACAATTGTTTTTTCTGGTATATGTTTGAGTAAAATGAACATTGTTCTTTTGCTCTATGAACTGCTGACAACATGTCTCAGAAATTCCAAGCAGAATTCATGGTCAGAATAACAAAAAAGACGCAGTGCTTTCAGACCTCAAATAATGCAAAGAAAACAAGTTCATATTCATTTAGAAACAACACTTCTAATGTTTTAACTCAGGAGGAGTTCAGAAATCAATATTTGGTGGAATAACCATGAGGTTTTCAATGGGGTTCAGTGCAGTAGTCTCTTAATTTTTTTCCAGAGCTGAATATTTGATGTGCAGATAAGTTTATAGTTGATTCAGTGACTCAATGATTCAATGGCTGTCTAAATCATCACATCTTTCACATTATGCTTAACAATTTATATAAGATGTATTTGCATATATGCCGTTTGTCTTCACTCAATATGGTCCTCCACAATGGTGACTCATCTCTGCTCTGCATAGATCTCTTCCATTAGTTTTCATTCATTCAAATGCAACTTTGCAAACTTTTTTTGTATGAAATTTTCTGGCAGCATTCACAAACATTCCAAACTTTATGGAATGTTTGTGATGTTACATGTCAGATGTTACTGTCTAATGCCCTGTTGTGAATTTTAAAATGTTACATTGGATCTAAGCTCTATAGAGATTCTAAGATGGTGCTCCTGTACAACCCTCTAATGACTATATCTGTTCGGAACTGTAGTTATGTTATCCAAGAACGTGGGACAATGTTAAGTAACTCAAGTTACTCAAGTTAAGTTTTGTGTGCACATTCCAGATACAAAACTTCTTCTGCCAGAATTAGTAAAAGGTTAGTCGAGAGTCCTTGTCCTTACTTTGAAGGACTTGCAACAATTATGGTTTACTATTAGTAGCTTTGCCTTATTCCTGCCTTTCTTTCCCATGACTGTCACTTCATCCCATTATATCTAATTTAATTTTATAAGGTTGTAGGAATAGTTGTTGTTGCTGGTTGAGTTAGCTGGTAAAAGATGTGCAGCATGAGCTTCGGTAGTCCAGCAAGCTTTCAGACAGCATCAGGAAATTGTTTCTAAGTGATTACATCCGAAATTCAGATAAGGGACACCCTGACCTCATTGCAACCTCTCTGTGACAGCTCAGTACAATTAGATAGTGATCTTGTTCTTTTTTTTTTCAGAGGAGCCTTGATGCTTTAACACCATGAAAGAAGTGTTTACATTTTTACACACCAAAAGAGAAAAATGTTTCCAGACAATGGAGGTCTGAAATGACCTTTTAGGTTCCTGGGAAGAAAAGAAGTCTAATTACAGTTGCAGTTTCTTACAATTATAGCTCTAAAATATGAACGATATCAATGAAATATGTTTGGCTTCAGCTTTTTACTGTGTATCTGGAACTTTATTTCTTTGTAAATGTTTCTGTCTGGAGACAAAATCCACATCAATGTTTATGACCATTCTTTTATTTATATTGTGGCTTTCTTTGTCTTCTTGTTTTAGGACTTGACAGTCACTGTAACAAAAGTTAGCTACAATGGATAGTAAATGTGAAACTTGTAGAAGTGTTATTTCCTGCATTTAATATGTTTTGGTCTGCATGCTCTGTTTACTGTCTGATCCTTTTCTTTTGCTTGCATTCAGGATCCTTCATTAATATCTCCCAGATGATTGCCTGTGTGGGTCAGCAGGCTATAAGTGGCTCTCGAGTCCCAGATGGTTTTGAAAACCGTTCCTTGCCTCACTTTGAAAAACACTCAAAAGTAAGCTCTTTCATTCTCCTGTCTATTCATTTGTAGTTTATTCACCACTTCTGCAAACAACCCAGTAAGCAGAAGATTCATGTGATGTTCAACCTTTATTCCTAACATATTTTAATTATAAATCCCTCCCAAATGACAAAAAAGAAGTTAAACAGCCCAATGGTAATATAGATAGGTAAAATTGATAAAACAAAGAAGAAAAAAACAAAATACGTCAGAAATATTACCCAAAGTGTCACCAATATAGTGTTAGACACAAGGGTAACAATTTTGTAAAAAGTATTATTGACTTGTTACTGTGATGCTTATAAACTACACTAACTTAGTTTCAGTAGTCCTTATTATACTGACTTGCCCCGCATTCTATTGGTTTGTCCCCATTCATGTGTTGAAAGTGATTATAGATTGAACCGCAGGAGAAAACTGGATAAAATCCAGATAAGTGCAATGCTCTCATGGACATTTTTAGAACACTTGAAAGCTTGCTTAATGATTAAATAATAATTTCACCTCCAGCTGCCTGCTGCCAAGGGTTTTGTGGCCGACAGCTTCTATTCTGGTCTGACGCCCACTGAGTTCTTCTTTCACACCATGGCCGGTCGAGAGGGTCTGGTGGATACTGCCGTCAAAACGGCAGAGACTGGATACATGCAGGTAATGCTGATGGATCCATATGGTAACTGAGAACTGAATTAAACATGGAAATGAGTAAATCTGTATGTCTGCTGAACATGGATCAGCTTGTCCTCAAACTGCAACTTCAATGCAAACAAACTGTAAAGTTTGCAATATAACAATTGCCGTTATATATTGACTGTCAGTCAATTGAGTGACTATTTTTATTTATGGACCATTTTTCATGATTAAAAATTGGCAGTAGCTCTAATGATATGCTAATCTGGATGATGCTTTTTTTTGTAACTTTGATGGACGTTTGGTTTGACAGAGGCGTCTGGTGAAGTCTCTTGAGGATTTGTGCTCTCAGTATGACCTGACGGTGCGCAGCTCCACCGGTGACATCATCCAATTTATTTATGGGGGTGATGGCCTGGATCCGGCTGCAATGGAAGGAAAGGATGAGCCGCTGGAGTTTAAGAGAGTTCTGGACAATATTAGGGTGAGCTAAGACCAGAGTAAACAGATTGCTAGCGATATGGTCTTTTTTTTTTGTCCTCCTTGTCTTACCTGTCACACATCTTGGGGTAGACCACCAAAATACACTAAAAGTATTTGTTTAGCGTAAGGCCCTTACTAGATTCCAGTTGTTTCTGCTGCCATACAGTAATTTAGTAATTATTTTGAGCAAGTTATTTTTCCCTTATGCAGACACCGACTTATTAAAACGACAAAAAAAAAAAATCTCTCAAGTAACTAAGTAACTCGGAGCTGACAAAAGTTTGGCATTCCTAGTTTTGCTTTTGATTATTAATTCAGCTGAAAATTTACAGAAAGGAAAACTATAAGGATATTTGACCGTGAAAGAATTTTTAAAAAGCAAACTAATGCCAATAATATAGTAATCGGTAATTTTAGTGGTTATTCAACTGTGTGTAGTTTTTAAGGTAAATGAAAAAATATTTCTGAGTTACTCAGCAAATTGCATCTTCATGTCTGGATCTCTGCTTCTTTTTTATTTTTTTATTTATTTATTTATTTTTAAACACACTTTTAGACTGCCTTCTGTGTGAGAAAACATTTAACATCCAAATGTTAAGATGTGACTTCTTCAAACCAACAAGTCATTAATCATACAAGAGTTTCTTATTTTAATAAACAGACCCACTGTAAAGATAATTAGAAAAACAAAATCTATTTTCCAGGCAGCGGTTTGATCCAAAAGATAAATTGGGTAAAACTAAACTAAAGTGAGATTCAGTTTGATTTGGTCCAAACATCTACCACTTTAGCTGCTTAAGGAAGGCTGTCCTTGTAATTTACTGTGTACTTGTTATGATCAAACTACCTTCTGTATTGAATCTTTATCTTTCATTCAGCACTAATTTTCTGAATGAGTGCATTTGTGCATGTTATGAAATGGTCAAAGCTTCAACTGGGCTTCTGTTCAGAAAATCAATTTTACACCCACCTTAAGGGATTTGGAGGATTTTCTTATTTGAGGATTGTGGTATATCATTTTCCCCCTCTTCCTTGACTTGAATTATTATAATGGGTCTGGAAGCATTAATAATATAAGATCAAGTCATAATTAATCATACGGATTTTAGGACAGTAGCATTTACTTCCAGTTTTGATGCTATTAATCATTTGGCTTGTAACAAGGAAAACATGGGCTATCCCAGATTCTCTTGAGCAGCAAAATAATGCATATAAAAGATATTTGACTTGGAAATAGGCTCTCATTTTTAGTGGATAGCGGATGGGCTCATTTCAAAAGGCAGATCCACTTTCCATTTAAAATGCCTTGATAGCAACACTCTTAACTCAGAATGCAGATAGCTGCATTGAGTCTATAATAATCATTGTGAAGTTATTCAGAAATGTTAAAAAAATGACAGTCATTTAGTCTGTTAAACACTAATGTTATGCAGTAAATGATGGAGCATGCATGTGAACCATTCATCCAGAGGATTACTGTCTCTCTGCCAGTCACTATCGATTGTGCGAATGATTGCTTCTGATTCTTTGTTCTCTTTAGGCGGTCTTCACTTGCCCAAATGAGCCTGCCCTCAGTCAGAATGAGCTCGTCCTCACCGCTGATAGCATCATGAAAAAGGCAGACTTTTTGTGCTGCAGAGACAGCTTCTTGGAGGTAAGAATTGTCCAAGCGTATCACTGTTGTAAATCTGTTTTTTATTTTATCTGCCTTGGGAAAGACATGCTTTAACATTTTACACAATTGATTGTTGACCAGTTTACAAATTTTAAAGTTGTTGGTTTATTTCACCAACAAATGTGCTGTTGTAGCTTTCAGACAGTTTTTGTCCTATCAAATGATTGTGCTGTTGCCCTTCTAATTGTGCAATGACCTCTTTCAAAATTATCAACAATTTGACATTTTTAATAACAAGTGGAACCGTTTAGGAGCACATTCTTCATTTTACTTGTCAGCTGACTGACATTTTATGGCTTATTGATTGAGTTCACATGTAGACTGAATAAAGAATTTTGTTCTTTTACATATAAAACCAACATTTTCGGGTGTTCAAACAAGTTGCAACCACCAGATTGAAAAACTCCTGCTTTGACTTCACAGGTCTGCAGTGTGAAAGAACTTGAGTTTTTTTTACTTGGATAACTCTACTGAACCTGAGACCAGAGCACATCCAGCTGCTTTAACAGGGTCACAAAAACAATGTGAGCTAGAAACTGGATAAATGTTGCCAACCCACAATTATATCTTGGGTAGGAAGAGTATACTTTTTCCACCAGAAGCAGATTGACCTTTCTTCTACAAACTGCAGTGTTATAGCCTAACAACTGAACCTGAAAAGAGTTTATGTAATTTGACTAGGCTAAAGTTAGAGTTTACTTTCCAAAGCTAAAAATTACTAAGCTACTTTGACACTCGCTGTGACATCTATTACCTAGCATTCATGAGTAAGAAATGTCATGAAGCCTATAGAAAATGCCAAAAGTATTTGTTATTCTGTTTTCTAATATATAATTAGAAAGAGCTTCAACATTTTTATTTGATGGAAAACAGGGACTGGATCTGTTCGCTCCACCAAACGAAGAGGAGGTCTTTTATAGTTTCTTTGACTTTTATAGTTTTGTGACTGTTTCAGCCTCCCTGTTCTTTCATCACTGTTGTCTCTGGTCTTACTGTTTTGATCTCCTGTTTTTATGCCTTTTTTGGGATGTTTTTAATTATTTAGAACTCTCCCTATGTTATCTATCATCTAAAACTGGGATAAAAAATAAATCTCTTAATGGACCTGTGACTCGAGTTACATTTACATTTTGATTTCAGTTAACTACTATGACCTTGATGTTTTTTGGGGAAACAAAAGATGTTTAGAAATTGGTTTGACCTTGCTATTAATGTTCTGTATTGTAACCAAGTTGTTTTATTGGGCATAGTTAATTTGCCTGTGCTACATTTTTAATTGCAAATGTAAAAATGTGTTAGATATATCCAGTGTATTAAGCATATACTGTATACTTATTTGTATCAGGAGAAGGTTTTCACTTCTGCAATGTACCGCTTGTACTTCTCAACATTTTTTTACATACAACCACAAATTTCAATGTATTTTCTGGGGTTAAATATTACTGAAAGCAACAGAGTGGTTAGTTTGTTTTACTTTGTATTTCTACTCTTTGTAAAGTAGAAATACAAAAAAGTATTGACTTGCATGTAAAACACATTGCCAGTTGTAATATCAAACCTTCACCCCTATTATGAAGGAATTAACAGAGACCGGTGCAGAGAAGTACCTGGAGGTACAGTGACCAAGCATGCTGGATTGTTGTACTAAATCCAGAATGGTGTGCCAGAAAGATTTGTGTCGTGAATATATTAAATAAGAATGTGACTGTTAAAATCACTCTGATCTTTGTCATTTAGACTGACTGAAATATCTGAATGCTGTCTTTATGGATTTTTCAGTGAGGTTATGTAATGTGTTGAATTCATTTCTAACAGGTTTACTGCAGTGTCTAACTTTTGCATGAAAATGAAACATATTGCATATCAAACAAACAGGCAGTCATCTCAGGCAAAAGAATGTTCATAAATGGCCTTTTGATTTTGTCTCATTCTTTTCTTTCAGGAGATAAAGAAATTTATTAAGACCATGTCAGAGAGAATCAAGAAGACCAGAGACAAGTATGGCATCAATGATAACGGAACTACTGAGGTATTGACAATTTAAGAAAATTTAGTGTGCTCATGGTTGTATTAGATCTCATATTTCTTATAAATCTGTCTTTAAACAATTTATTCCCTGCAGCCCAAGGTTCTTTACCAGTTGGACCGAATTACCCCAACCCAACTAGAGAAGTTTTTAGGAACCTGCAGAGACAAGTATATGAGGTACAAAAACTCATGTTTTTGCACCATTTTATTGAGTCCCTATTCTAAATGCTTTGTGATACATCTGGCATTTGTTGAGCAATGCAATTTTGTACTAAAAACATTCAGCCAATGCAACATCTATACACATTTGGAAAACCCTGTTTAAGTGTTGGAGTGTTTAATATCTGAATGTTTGGTTTTGAATGATCTTTCTTGCCTATTTTTCAGCAATGTTTGATTATTCCTTCGAAAAGTATTTATACCTCTTAAACTATTTAAACAAGTTTGTCGTGTTGTAAGCAAAATTACAAAATGATGCACATCTAAAGTTGTTCTAGTTCTCATTGGCCACTTGATTCCACAATTGGCCAACCTAATATTATTACTGTAAGTCAGTAAAACATGATTCTCTCTCATATGATGACATGTGGGATTTTACAAGACATGACTGTTTGCAATTAAATTGTAAACATATCACCCATTTGAGAAAAGGACATGTTTGTGCCAATAAGTATTTGCTGTAGTTCCTGTAAAAAAAAAAAACAAAAAAAAAAAACAACATTTTGCTTTCACTTGATGTGTGATATCTTCCTCTGCAGAGATCTTTTTTTAAATTTTTTTATAAAAATAGCCAATTTGGAATTGGAAACCTGGTTTTTGGATGCAAAGACTATAATGAAACTGACTCGGAGCTGAAATTATCTGAACGAGGACCTGCATTTTTATTAACGTTAATATTGCAGTAATTTGGTATGAATACTTTTGCAAGTACTACACAGTAGAATAAACCAATCTCATAGAGGTATATAACCAGTTACATATCCCTTCAAAATAAGATACAGATGCGCCACAAAAACGAACATTTGACTTTCGTGCAAATTTTAACTCATGATAACGACTAATGGGAGCCCTGAGCTTGTTTGTATTGAGACGGTCCTATATGGGAGTGATGAGAGTCATTATATGACTTCGGGTGTCATATAATGACACCCGAAGTGTTGCTTATGCTTAAGCATTTGGTCTCTACATGGCGAAGCAGTTTGAAGGCTTCATTCTCTCATTAGCGAGCCAGTTATTATTATGCAGAGCGGGCTTAGAATGTGGGAATCACCTACCGGGATAAATCCAGTCTCCTGTCTCTTCTCTGGGCCTTTTCCCCTTCGCAAAGAAACTTTCCAAAGACGTCTGATCTGTTTCTTACTCATTTTGCTGCTTGTGGGCTCAATGTTGGTGTGCAAGATGTAACCGAGAGAATCTGGTTAAAGGATTTTCAAAATAAAAGATCCTCCAGACTCAAATAACACATAAAACGGAAATATTGAATTATTTCTTGCGCGGCCCGGTAAAAATAGCAATATAAATTATTTTATCATTATATATTATTTTTCGATGATGATACACGTCACTGGTTCTGACATAGAATTTTATGCTTCCAATTTTGCTTTCTTTGCTCAGAAACTGATTACTACCTTTATTTCTTGGTAAAGAGCTCAAATGGAGCCAGGTTCAGCAGTTGGAGCTCTCTGTGCCCAGAGCATTGGAGAGCCAGGCACTCAAATGACACTGAAAACCTTTCACTTCGCTGGTGTGGCGTCGATGAATATCACTCTGGGGGTGCCTCGCATCAAAGAAATTATTAATGCTTCCAAGAATATAAGGTAAGTAATTACAGAGAAAATTCAATATCTTCTGTGTCGTTTTATCGGAGAAAGTGTTTTTCAAAGGTGCTGCTTTTCTTTGAAATGGTGCGTCTTTGGAAATGGGCCAATTTATGGCTGCCAGATAGAGCAAGATTTTAGTCATAACTACAATTCAAGTGGTTAGAGGTGTGTGCTTTAAAGAGTCATTCTAACCTGTTGAAAAGTTCCTCAAGTCTACAGCTTTAGCACCTGATTCAGAGTATTGGGTAAAATTAGCTATTCAATGTTGTTCTGTGTCACAGTAGTAGACGGGCCCCTAATTTGTTTTGAATGAGCACCTGACAGTCCTCGTCTCACCATGCAGCACCCCTATAATCACGGCTCACTTGGATGTGGAAGACGACGCAGACTTTGCCCGGCTGGTGAAGGGGAGAATTGAGAAAACGCTTCTGGGAGAGGTAATCTTTCTTAATCTTCTAAACGGGAGCTATTGTGCTCTAGAAATTGACCAATGGATCACCAGTGAACACAAAAGTGTCACAATGTGAAACATGAACAATTTCAAGTGGCGAACTGAATTAAATCCACGTGTACTCCTCGACAGATTTCAGAGTACATTGAAGAGGTGTTCCTCCCAGATGACTGCTTCATCCTGGTGAAGCTGTCTCTAGAGAGAATAAGGCTGCTGCGGTTAGAGGTACAGCTTGTTTCTCCTTTTTCTATCCCACTTCATTTGTGAAACAAATCCCATCTTCTGCAACAGTGCTGAATAATTCATATTTCTCTTTCAGTTACGATGAGTACTGCTATGCAGAAGTATTTGCATGCTGACAGGTTCTTCATTTTGTTTTTTGTCACATTGTAATGTTTGAGATGTTCTAAGAAATGTTATGAGCAAATACAAAGAGCAGTGAAAAATGGTGCTAATTGATTAGAATTAACTCATATTAGAATAAGTTTTATATTTTACTTATTAAAATAAGATCAGAACGTCTATACAAGAACAGTTATAATAGAAGATGTAAAAAATAAATATAACACAGAAGAAAATGTCAAATAAAGTTTAAATAGATTAGTTTTGTGTCCATAGATCTAAGGCTTAGGAATATAGTTCCAGTCCGTGGGCACTAGAGGCTGCAGCTTAGAAAGCTCTGAAAATCAAAACTGGGATCTTCAACTGGGCTCAGAAAGTGAGATGGAGCCAGTGTAACTGGAAAAACCTGTGTCCTGTTTAATTGTTGGGAGAAAATGGAAATAAGTCGGTACAGAATCTGGTAAATTACTTTAATATTTGGATTTAGATTAATGTTTCACATTTGAATGAAAATAAGAATGAAAAACTATTGGCTTTGGAAAAACTAACTTTTAAAAAGCAGCAGTTCTTTTGGTCCTTTGGTTTCTTGTAACTGCACTGCTATCAGTAATCGAGGAGCACATTTTTTTTTTTTTTTTTAGACGGGTTTTAAATTAAATAAAGAGGTCACTATGATAGTGCAGTCTATCATTTAGGATTAATTTGCAAAATTAACCAAACATCACGTTTAAAGGCTGATGCTTGCTATTATTAGCTTTAGACTGGACTGCTGCATCTTTCTATACTCTGTGCTGGACACACACCGTCACTACTACATGTCTGTTTACAGGAACCAGGCAAACTGAGCACATTATGCACAAGTTGTGCGTTCTGCACTGGTTGCCTGTATGTTTTTTAGGATTGACTTTAATTTTGGTTTTTAAATGTTTTATTGGTCAGGCACCATTTTATGTAATAGAACTTTTATAAGCTATTCTTTTAAGTTCAAGAAAAAGGCAATTAAAGAATGACCCACACTCATACTGTCATTTTTTTCTGTCCTGGTTTGGTTATGAGTTAATATCAATTATCTTTCTTTCCTCTTGTCATTTTAACAAATATGTTCAATAATGAAAACATGGCATTGATCTGTTGAAAATACTAAGAGATCTTGTACTTTAACAAGTGGCATTGTAAATGAAGTTCTTTACAGATGAGAATATATTTTTAGTGACTTCAAATAGACAAACTCTTCATTGATTTCATGGTTCAGTTTGTTCATCTGTGAATTTCTTTTGTTTCACAGCTCTGTCTTAACATGTTTCACACTTATTGCTCTGAGAAAACTTTAAGCTTCTGTCATGCCTGATTGCCTGCAGCTCATTTAGCAGAGATGTTTTTCCACCAGGTGAATGCAGAAACAGTGCGGTACTCGATATGCATGTCCAAGCTGCGAGTGAAGCCCAGCGACATCGCCGTGCACGGTGAGGCGGTGGTCTGCGTGTCGCCACGGGAGAACAACAAAAGCTCCATGTATTATGTTCTGCAGTCATTAAAAGAAGAACTTCCAAAGGTAAAAACAGCTGAATATGAATAAACAAAACTTACTTTTTTAGGTCCTTTAATATTCACCTTTCTATAAGGCTGGCCTTTCTGGTGAAGCTCCTGAGGAAACTGGGACTGCCTCCTGTCTGTGTATGTTTATTTACTTTTAGATAGTTTTGAAAAGCCTTTTAATTAACAATGAGTCGATGTTCCTTGTAAAGCTTTTTTTCTACCATAGTTTTTCCTTCCATCAAACCTTCCATTAAAAGTTTACACCTCATTCCTAGATACTATGTGAACCTTTTTACTGTGTTTTACTGTGTTTTGAATCTATGAGTTTACATAGATCAAAAAAATGCAGATCAATGTTGCATTTTATTAATGCATCATTGTGGCCTACAGTTAATAAAACATAATTTTCACATTATATCCATTTCAAAATTTATAATTGCATTTATAATATCAAATTCGAATTATTGAATATTACATTAGGCAAATAAAAATTACTTTTATAAAAATATGTTTGTATTTTTATAAACATATTTATATGTTTACATTTTTATAAACATATTTATATGTTTATATAACATATACTGACAACAACTTTAGTGTTTCACATTTGAGATTCTCTAGCAGTGGAAGAAAATAAAGCGTTATAGTTAACTTTGATTAAGGTAAAATTGAACTCAAGAGTCATTAGTTACAAGTAAATCCAAGTCTCGCTTCGTGTCCCCTTAAAGGTGGTGGTTCAGGGGATACCTGAAGTTGCCCGAGCCGTCATTCACATCGACGAACAAAGTGGAAAGAACAAATACAAACTCCTGGTTGAAGGCGACAACATGAGAGCTGTCATGGCAACGCATGGTGTCAACGGGAGCCGGACCACCTCAAACAACACATATGAGGTACATGTGAAGAGGGGATTCATGTTGAAATTGTTTCAGCAGTCATTTTGCATATATTACGCAGTTTAAATTGCTGAAAATTACTGATTAGAACTGCAATTCATTACATTTTTTTTTTTTTTCTTTTTGTATCTACAGGTTTTTGTGCTCTATTATGCAGCTTTGGAATTGTTCTGATGATCTCAGTCTCATTCACAGCTTTTGAAAAGCAGCCTTTTACACAGAGAAAAAGTTGTACTAAATGAATCTTATACTCTGTTTTGACCTGGTTAAAAATGCTGTAATAAAAAACTATTAGAGCTTTACAACAACTACTATTGTTTCCAACATTTAGTCAATCACACAACATTTCAATATTAACCCAGTTATAAACTCACTCTGAATAATACTGATGGTCTTATGCTATATTTTTCACTTTTACTGGTTGCTGCAACTTTTCCCTGTCTTGCATTCACATCAACTTCTTTGGAAAAACTTCCCTTCACTTAAAAACAACTCCCCAAGCAAAACTCCTACGTAAAAGTTAGATGTGATGCGAGTATTGAACCTCTTTATCAATTTGTGTGATATTGAATAATAAAGCTTCACGTGTTTTTAGATGAATTGTTGTTGGATTATTGCCAGTTTCTAAAACTAATTAACACACAGCAAAGGAGGCAGGTCTGCAGGGTCTCCTCCAGGGGCAAAATGCAGATGTACATGTCTGCATTCATTGACAACAGTATTTTTGCTGAGTAGAGCTGGATCTCATAAATAAATTATAATTGTGAGTTGTAAAAGCACAAAGCATTATTAGGTCTCTAAATAATCTCACATTAAAGATAATGGCCCACGATTCTATTTCAGCTTGTTTTGATTCTGCCATAATTTTAATTTTCAAATTTCCTTCAATTAATGTTGTGGTATCATTCCCCAATTATAGTGTAGACTGGTATTTATTTTATATTTATCTAATTTGATGGCATTTCCATCTGGCTTTTTAAGGCCAGTCCACTTTCTATTTATGCTCCCTTCTGCCTGACATCAAAAGGCTAGTCCATGACCTGAGCTTTCTGTTTGTGATTTAAAGACAATGATAGTCCACAAGAAGATGAAAAAAAACAAACAAAAAAAAAAAGTCATGGTTACTGCTGTGCTCAGTATTAAACCGTGTCTGTGCAGTTTGGTGGCCAATTATCTAGTTATAGTTTTCAGGAGGATTCTGATTTGTCTCTGTTTCACTTAAATGCAGCCTCTGCTGAGTGTTTTACCTTTGAGCACCCAGATATTTTTGGTGGGTTGGTGTTGGTGGTTTCTAAGATACAGGGAACAGGATTCATTTTAAAATAAAGTAAATGACAAATGATTGTGTTTTGATGTTTCATCTAGGTTGAAAGGACTTTGGGTATTGAAGCTGCAAGATCCACCATCATTAATGAGATTCAGTACACCATGGTGAACCACGGCATGAGCATCGATCGCCGTCACGTCATGCTTCTGGCAGATCTCATGTCCTACAAGGTACTTAGAAAGCATAACATTATTATGTACGCTCTGAAGGTACATAATGCCCAGGATTTTATGTTGGGGTATCAAATGAAAGGGAGTTGAATATTAACACACTAAGCACTTTTCAGATCTTTGTTTTCTATTCCGTCCACTTCACAATTGTTTGTATCCATCTATTACGTAAAATCCTACGTATCTGGTTATAGTCGATGTGTCCTATTAAGTGTTTTACTTAAAACTTCTTTCCCTTTCTGTATGATGTTGTATGAAAGGGGGAGATCCTGGGAATCACCAGGTTCGGACTAGCCAAAATGAAGGAGAGTGTCCTCATGCTGGCTTCATTTGAGAAAACAGCTGACCACCTCTTTGACGCCGCCTACTTCGGACAAAAAGACTCTGTCTGCGGTAAATTTTTGTGTTTATGACAGGTAATTCGACCTATTTTGTGTGATTTGTTCAGGTATTACAAGATTCCCATGTTCTCATTGCAGGTGTGTCTGAGTGCATTATTATGGGAATTCCAATGAATATAGGAACGGGATTGTTTAAACTTCTACACAAGTCTGACAAGGATCCCACTCCCGTCACCAGGCCGCTCCTCTTTGACAACGTAGACTTTCATATACCACTGTTCACGTAGCAACAACAAAAGAAACAGCATGAAAGTTTGAAGCTTAGGTATTCATACCTTCTCCAGAGAGACCTCATGAATACCTTACCACATGTGCCGGCTGTGAGTTTGATTTCTTTTTTTTTTTTAAGGATTTGACAAAAAATAATATTGTCTTTTTTAGGTAGACTGCTGCTTTTCAAACTTGTCAGCAAGTGATAAATGGTAATACTTTTTATTTTTAATTTTGATCTACAAAACAAATAGAAAATCAGTTTTTCCTTTTTTCTGCCAAATGATGTTTTTTCTATTATATAACCTAATGTTCTCAGAGTGCGGAGACAAACCTCTGAATTATTGATGGTAGAAATGCATTGGAAAGACGGTGTAGCAGTTTGAGTTGTTACTTCTCTAATCATGAAGAAACAAAGAGCCGTATTTAAGTTCAGTTTTCTCCGTTTAAATTCTTAAATCTCACTGCAGCTTTTATTTGACCGTTTATTTAGTCTCAAGCTATTGAGAAGTATGTAAATGTACGGAGAAAAGTCCAACAATAGTCATAATAAATATAAGAAGAAAAAAAAAATGTTTTCCCTTTATTGTGAGTGCAAACTGTTTCATAATTAAAGATTTGTTTTAGTAATGTGGCCACAATAATCAGATCAGATTTTATTTATGTGGAGCAGCAAGTCACAATAAAAACAAAACAAACATTTAACATGAGGACATGGCATAAAATTCATTTGTGTCAACCAATGGGGGTAAAAAAGGCAAAACATGTAAATTAAAAACAAGTTGCTGATTGGACTGAGAGATGAACAAGAAATCAATAAATTATAATGACTGAATCCATCACTAAGAGACAAACACACCTTTGCATCTCATAAATTGGCTGTATGAAAAGATATGACCAGAGATTACATAGGCACTAATTGCTTCCAATACAAATTCATCATTATATTAACTTTGGATTTTCATCAGCTGTAAGCCATAATCCTCAATATTAGTTTGTGTTTAATAAATATACATTTTTCATTATAAGTTAGTGAAACATCAATCTGCTGATGATGTCCCAATTTCATCTGCAGGTTGCTTCTGCTAACTGTCAATAGTTGAAAAAACAAAAAACTATGCATGGGAATTCAAAGTCTTTTGTCATTGAGTTAGACCTTAAACAAGCTGAGTTGCGGTCCTGTAGCAAATTATGTGCGTCTGACTTTTAAAAAAGTACATTCTGTTAGAATTTAAACGATAATAAATTCCAGTCATATGATTAAATCTCTGCAAATGTTTCTTTTTTTTTTTTTCAGGCTAGCAATAAAGTGCACACAGCATAAAATGACTTCAGCTTATGCACAATGAAAGAAAATTAGCGATTGAAGCAGAAGAGCAGCCACAGTTTCATGCTACAAGCATGACACTGCAGCATGTTCTTCATTAACATCCCCAAGTAGTTGCTGCTATAGCAGAAAACCACAGAAAGTACTGCAGTTGTGGCTCATTCATGACAAAACGTTATTAAACGCTCAGTGAACATGATGTTTTAGATTCCGTCTAAAGCACAAATAAATTCTCAGTTTCAATCTCAAACAGTCGTTTCAGTGTCTCAGTACGGATTCTGTTGCTGCATCTATTTACAATAAAAGTCATTCTACGTTCTGACTGCTTTAAACACTCGCTCTCTGGCTCCTGGCCCTGCAGAGGATGCGGAAAGGCCACGGAGCTCTGAGATTTTGTACTTGTCACGTTCTCAAAGCTGCTCTAATTCTGTGGCAGCTGATGATCGCAGACGACAGATTCGCAAAGTCGAAAGCACCTGAACGTTTTATTTGACTTGAGAAGAGCTGCTCGGAGGGAGCTCAGTTTGGATGGTTGAAATTTTCTCTCCAATAATTCCCAGGGAGCTCTCTCTGTGCGATGAGCATGAAGCTCCCCTCTCTGCCGAGCGCTGCGCTGAGCTGTTGTCTTCATCTGCGTTCACGAAGGCTTCTCTGCTTTGTGGTTTGATGAACTGCACGCTTAGTTTCGGAGCAACTGTGGCGGCACCCTGATGGTTCGGTTTACGGAGACAGTGGGAGAGGGTAGAAACACAGCTCTTTTTGAAGTTCTCATTCATGAAGGCATACACAATTGGATTGTTGAAGCTATTGAAGAATCCAATGGCCTGAACAATGGCGATGATCGTGTTCAGGGTGACGCCGTCATACTTCTTTTCCAGATCATCTAGACAATTGCATATGCACAGGAAAGTTAACTTAAATGTAGTTGTTAAAGGGGTAGTTATTTTTTTAAATTATTTTTTACTGCATTTTTATTTATTTTTTAATCAATTTAAGGTTCTGTGGAATAGACATGAACAATCAGTATATTAGCAAACCTAAAACCTTAGTTTGGATAAGCAGAACAAAGCTCTGATTTCAAAGTTCACTGAATGGCTAATAAGAGCAAAAAAAGAAGAAGAAAGAAGTAAGAGCCAAAATTACTCGAACACCAGAGGAACGACTGACACAAATGGTCACAAAATAACCCAAAACATCTAAAGCACTACAGCCCTCCTTTAGTCGGTAGTTTGCTAACTATATTTAACAGGAAAAAAAATCACACAAAGACATCACTGATGTTGACCAGACTTCCTGGTGCACAATGGCAGCTGTTATCTGAATATTTCAGCTCCCCTCTATGTTTTTGTCACATTGCTTTTTGACTGGCTGCATCAGTCAATCAATCAAGTGTATTTGTAAAAGTAAATTGCAGCAGCAAAGCAGTTGCTCAAATTGCTTAATATCATGAAAACATAAAAACATCATGTATGTCACCTCAAAGAAAATTTTGAGCCAAGACATTTCAACATGTTCAATATCCCCAATTTTAGATGTGAGCATGCTCACTGGAGTTTACTCCAGGTCAAAACACACAGCAGCAATATTTAATAAGAATATCTTATTAGATGAGAGTCATGCCAATAATTGAGGGATCCTTCAGATTGTCGGAAGAGAAAAATCTGGACTACAATTGGCATAAAGAGCTTGCTGTGTGAACTGGGTATTATACAAATAGATAAAGGTTCAAAGCGCATTACTACCTCCACCTCTGAATGTCTTCAAAAAATAAATTAAAAAATTTCTTTAAAGTGTCCTGGTCAAAATCTGGACTCTGATTGACATTATGTGGCATGACCTTAAAAGTTAGAAAATCCACAAATGAGCGTCAAAAAATTCTTCCACAGCGATGTTAAAGAGGCCAGTTTCTGCAAACACTTGATGGAAGTCTTTGGGAGCTAACTTCTTTTTCACATAAATACAGGTCGTTTCGGCTGCCTTCTCCCTTTATTAATAAACATCTAAATACTGCTTTTCGTACTTACTAAAAGATTTCTTCTGCGTCACAAAAGAGAAGAAATCTTTAGGAGTGCAAATGCTTTTTCACTGCAAGAAGTACATTAAGCCATACTTACTGTACTCAAACAGCATGTGGACTGTGTGGAAAGGAGCCCAGCAAATGGTGAATAGCAAGACGATTGTGACCATCATCTTCACAGCTCTTTTCTTCTTCCTGTAAAAGGACACATTATCATTTAAGAGTAAACTCTTATGTGGACAATAAAGCGCATCTCAAATTTTACTGCTCTAGTTTTTTAACAACAGTGCACCAGTTATTAATCCAGCTCCTTATAGCCACGCAAATACCTCCACTTCCACTTTAGGGAATCATAGTCCTAGCGAAAAAGGAACACGTGGAACTCCTGCTTATATTAAAGTCAAATTAATCAAATAATAAGATTATGACATCCTACAATCTTTGTGTGTTTGAAGGCCAGTGGAGGTTTGTCCACATAGAAAGTGGATGGCACCTCTTGTTCATTGAAAAAAAGCAAAGAAGGTCAATATCTAATAAGTACTTTGTTAAAGAAAAACATCAACAATCTCAGTGCCTACATTTTCTATTACTTTGTCATTGTTGACATTCTCATTAAAAGCTTTTTAAAAGCAATGTCTGCAAGGTGAGGATGAGTGAAAAGATGTCATTATGTATTGCCCATGAACACATCATTTTACCAAGGATTTACACTGATTGGTATACACTGTGTCCAATTGTCCATTTACCATTTCGATAAAAAAGAAAAAAAAAAAAAAAAAACTAAAGTGGGGGAGTTATAAGCAAGCATGTGAAAGAAGCTTCCATTAATTGTCTACACATAGCCTCCATATGCCAATCATTACTGTTAATGGATTAAAACATTTATGTGGTCTACCTACCTCTTCTCTTCACTGACTTATCACATCAGCATGTTTTAAATGCCAAGTCTTTTTCTGACAAAAGAAGTGTATTCACAGGTTGTAAATTTCACTAAACATCTTGTTAATTGAAGTAAAGCCTACTGTGGTACCCACCTGGAGATCTTGCCGATCTCCCTGTGGTTCATGGTATTCAGGACCGACGCGTCGCCCACCCTCTTGCGAATCCACAGCGCAATAGCGATGCGTGTGTAGAGGAACAGCATGGCTGCCAGAGGGAGCAGGAACAGAGCCACCATGATGAAGGTGGTGTACGCCTGTCTGTAGGTCAGCGAACTCCAACTCTCCTGACAGCAAACGTGGTAGTGATCGTACAGAAAGTCATACTTCACCTGGGGATGAGTAACGAGAAAAGCGCTGAGGCTAACTACATAAGAAGTGACAACTTGGATTAATAGTTTTTTTGTCACATAAAGTAAAATACATTTTAGCTATGCTTTGCTGGATTTAGTTCACATTCAGAGTGTTTTGTAAAAATGTTGGTCTGCCTTGACCTTCTCCACACATTGCAACGGCAAGCTTTCACACAACCAAGTTCTTCATTGAGACGTGGACGGAAAAATATGTATGCAGAAAAAAATCTGAAAAGTTGTTTGAATTCTGTGGTCGGTCCGCCTCATTCAGTAGTTTATAATAGCAACTGCTGTAATTACATTACATTACATTTTTGTGTGTACTTTTTTGTACAATAGTTCAGGTAAAGTCAGACTGAACTAAGAATGTCTGCAAACAGCTGGTGCTGTCACAGATTCTCAACTAGATTTAGATTTGGCCTTCGAATGAGTCTTTCTAACACTGTATGTTCAGGGTCATTGTCCTGCTTCATTCAAAAGTTTTTGCATATCCTATATCTTTCAGTGTTTGCATGTCATAAAATCTTTGTACAAAAGGCTTCGTTGGAACAGTTGATGGGATCTTTGATTGTTTTTGAGGCAGCGGTCGGAGACGACAACCCAGACAACCATTCACCAAAAATCACCACTGCACATCAACTAAGGTAATCACTTTTACTGACTTTAGTGATGATATGCTAGTCTATGATAAATTATTTACTTCACAAAGATACATATAAAGACTGTGTTTATCCAGTGAAACGAGGGAAGCTATAAAAGGCTATTTAGTAATGGGGTACTATGAAGGGCACTTACCTCTAGCTGCTGCACAAATAGCATCGGTGAACCCACTATTACAGAAGCAATCCATACAAGCCCTGTAGAAGTAATACAGAAAAAAAAAAACAATGTTATCTGAGAAAACAGTTCTTGCTTTGATAAAAACATTTCCATAAAATTGTAAAAACAACCTTTTGTCACCAGTGCCACTGCCCTTCTCACTTGATTCGCATGCTCCCAGGCAAGTTATTCAACATTTCTTTGATCTGTTTCAATAGTGTAAAGCCAGCATACTCAACTCACATAACCCAATTTTGGATGATTCTTGGGACTGACTTTAAGGGTTGTATAAAAATTACATCAAACAAAACAGAACTGTTATTTTCTCAGCAAACCTTCATCTCATTTTGATTTTATTCATTTTTCTTGAAGATAAAAGCCCTCACTCCAAACATTATAGGAGCTTGTGTGTGTGATATGTTGAAAATAGTTTACAAAGGAGAAAACAGAGAAGCATACAAGGTAGGAAACATAAATATGGGAACTTTCAAGTGAAACGTAATACCAAGCATCTTGTACGCTCGTTTAGACGAGTACTGCCGCCTCATTTTCAGAGGGAAGACGATGCCCTGGTATCTTTCAATGGCGATGCACGTCATTGTCAGGATCCCTGTCACTATGGCTGTGGTCTGCACAAAAGGAACTGTCTTGCAAACGAGAACCCCTGCAGGCACAAGCAAAGGGGTAAAACAGACAAGGTCCAGAAAAACAGCCGAGGTTAATGAAAAACAGTGAGGATGGGAGGATTGTGACAGAAAACAAAGGCAACCTCATCATCTTTCCCCACAGTTTAAGGTGGCAACTGTCGCCGATTAGACAGCAGTAAGTGGACTCATTTCAGAGATGACGATGTACTGACTTTACCCTGATGCACCCTGAACTTTTTGTGGGAACAGACACAGGTGCTTCCAGCTTTCTGTGGTCACACTGTGATGTGCTGCTGGGTACATCTTGTTGGTCACATTGTTCAAAGCACAATTATTTGCCAACTTGCAAAACAAGAGATCATCTTTGATCCATCTAAGGAAGTAGTTCTCAATCCCAATATGTCTTAGTCAAACTTATTGGTCAAACTTCTCCCTCCTTAAAAATCCAACAAAAGACGTTGAATCACACCACCACACTCACAGAAACAGATTATTTCAGTCTAAATAGTTAAATTTCTCAAATGGAAATTTATGCAAAGGCAAATGTCAACCACATTTTCTATGTCCAATTTATATTCTGCCCCAGCAAGTCAATGCTACATAGTCTTTATATATGGTCTTTATATACGTCAGCTATGCATATCTACAGCCTAATAGTTTTGCAGCTTTTTAGTGCATAGCTTAAGTTTATTCAAATTGAATAGAGGGCATCTGTTGGATTTAGGTACAGCTGCCTAAATCCAACATCTGTGATGGCATTGAATGTCTGTCAAGGCCATCACAGAAATTTGCAATGATGTTTTGGGTTTGCTTGTCTGGAAACTGAACCTTCACATCAGGTTTAAGAATTTTGCCTCCATCAGAGTTAGCTTTTTTCTCATATTTGCTGTGTTCCATAAATGGATATAGAGCAAACTGGATTTCATTTCTGTTAGAGACAGCTTTCTTCTTGCCACTGGTTCATAAAGGTCAGATTTGTGGAGTGCACATCTAATGGTTTTCCTGTCGACAGATTCTCCCACCCCCAACGTGGATCTCTACAACTCCTTCAGAGTTGTCATTTGTTCTCCTGCTGCTTATCTGATTATTGCTCTCTTTGTGCAGGTTGTCAATTTAAGTGGATGACCTTGTCTGGGTAGGTGTCTTGGGTTCTTTCTATTTTAAGACAATGACTTCAACAGTCCTCTGTGAGATCTCCAAAGCTTTTCACATTGTTTTATATCCTCACTGTATTTTAAATTTCCCCGCATCTTTATCTTTGACCTGTCTTTAATATTGCTTGATCGATGTGATGTTCGTTCACTAATGCTGTCTGACTAACCTCCATTCGCTTCACAATTTATAAACTCGTTTGTGGTGATGTCCCATATCAATTTCCAATCAAATAAACTTTGTGTTTGAGGACATAATATGACATAATGTGGAAAAAGCTTAATATTTTTGCAAGGCACTGCTCCATGATGAAGCATGAAATTATATTTACAATCTTTAAATGCAAAAAGAGAATAATACAAAAAACACTAATAATGAATAAAAAATGTGGAGCAATGGAGAGTTTAACCTTCAAATATAACAAGACTGGCAATAAAGTCAAAAACTGCAGTAGGAAGTATTGTGGTATGCAGGCAATATTTGCTTGCTCACAATGTCATTATTCCCTATTTAAAAAGAAGCAGAACCAGTTCATAAATATCTGTTAATCTTGTTATTTTCCCTTTAATTGTCACATTGCGTCATTTTCTCTCCTCGCCTCATTAGTTGTAGTTTTTTGCAGGTCATGGATTTGACCAGCTGGTCAGCTGGAGCCAGAGGCACTTCATTGCTCATATTCTCACAGATGTCTGACTCAAACCGATATGCCCTTTTTTTTTCTTTCATCATTTTCTGAGACTCTAGGGCTTATTTGTCATTTCAGTGTATTGGCTACAGCTGTGGCTTAGGTTTCTCCTTCAGGTTTTATGCCCTAAAGGCATTCTTGTTGCTTTTACATGCTGTCCAACAATTTACTTTGAAGTGTGTTCTGAATCATAACTTGAGTTGGAGCTTTACTGAAAAGGGTTGCTAGAGATACACTTAATATAAATTAATTATACTGATGTTTTCAAGCCTTTAGTGCTGTTAATTATGTTTTTCTTCTGCTTACAGCTAACTAAAACACAACATTTAAGAGTAGAACATTACACTAGATCAATCAATTTTTTTTACTACATAATATTTTAATACTTTTTTAATACTGAAATGTTTAAGAAGCTGCCTAAAATAAATCACTATGTGTGAAATGTATGGAATGTGTGGAATGAACATATATTAAATATGCAGTTGTAGTTTATAAATTAGAACATACATCCCAATGAGTCTCATTTGTAATCTTGAAAATGTACATTGTTTATTTCTAAGTTTACTATCATTATTATTAGTATTTTACTTTTGAACAGTTAGCAGTGGCTACAAGATGTTGCTTTTATAACCAGGAGAAGCTGATTAGCTCTTCAAAAGCTCAAATTATACCTGGACAACCACCAAAAAAATGAATGGATGCAGAGCATTCGTTCAGAGAAGAACGAAGTTCAAACCATCTGTTCCATCGACTGTAATGGTCAAGGATCATATCCCCAACTCCAACATCTATCTGCCTGCCTCTCTGACCATACAACCAGACAGAGATTTAGAGAGGAGTTGCAAAAGCAAATGAGGTGGATTAGCAACAACTGATGGTGTCATCCAGGAAATGTTACTGTAGAATAACGTCTCTGCTCCCCTCATACTGAGGTATTATCGTGTAATACCATGACTGTCTGACAGTTTTCAGTCAGAGGCCTCTTCAGATTTGTTGCAAGACTGACTGCTACCCGAGATCCTTCCTGCCCACAACATCATCATCCATTTGAGGATACTTTGATCATATGAGTTAAGGCAACATTTATTTTCCCTCCGTCATAAATAAAGTACGTGAATTAATTTGACAAAATAACCATTTAGATGTTACTCTAATTTATTTTTATTATGCCTGTATTTTATAGGGTGCAGAACGACAGATTTGCATCTTCTTCTTAATTATGTTTATTTGTTCACTTAGGAGAGCAGGTGATTTTTATAACTATTTCCTTCAACCGCGTCTGACATGCCTGAAAGGTATCACATTTTCTGCAAAAAAACAAAAACAAAAAAAAAAAACATCTTTATGACTTCTTTTTTTCCCACACTGCAAAATGCAAGTTACTTAAAACTGAAGCTCACCTCCAAACCATTCAGACGAGATGTTCTGTAACAAAGTGAAAGGTATGCAGAAGAAAGTGATGAGGAGGTCGCTGACCGCCAGGGAACAGATGAAGATGTCCGTGGCTGTCTGGATCGCCCGCTTCTTCAGGACTATGTAGATGACCAGACTGTTTCCAGCCAGAGCCAGGAGGAAGATCACCACATACATGATGACGAAGGTGGTCTTGGCGCTGTGCGGCAGCTCGGGGATGTAGACGAGCGGCTGGATGTTGTAAGTGTTGATGAACTCCTGGCGGCTCAGGTTGTAGAACTGGAGCATCTCCTGCAGCACTTCGGGGGTAATCTTGGAGGAACCCTGTCCCGAATCTGTCGAGGCTGCTGCCATTTTCTCTTCGCAAAAGTGTCTATAACTCCGCCGCCAACTTGGGGAGGGGAAAAAAATAAAATAAATCCAAACTCTTCAGAGCGCAGGCAGCATCTTCATCCTACAGGTGCGTGTGGATGTGGCGCTGACTTTCAGCAGCTGCTGTCGCTCCTGCAGATGCTTCACTCGCTCTCTGTCTGTCTGTCTGTCTGTCTGTCTCTCTCGCTCTGTCTCCTTTCTTTTTCTCTTTGCATAGCCTATGTCAAATTCAAATGGAGATTCACGTCACATATTTTTTTTCGAATTTTCAACAAACTTTGAATGATTTTATTTATTTAATTATTTTTAACTCATGCTGGATTTTCGGGAATTTTACCTTTTCTTACAAGGTTTGCTATGAAATAAAAGCTGTTTAAAATGTACAGACTGTAGAAAGACTGTATCACCCCTTGGTAATGTCAAAATAAATAAATGAGACCATAATCAAAACTTTTCCACTTACAGTTTGACATTTGCAACTCAACTGACAAAGGAAATTTTATAAATGAAATAAGACAGAGTTTCACATTGTGCAGCAATTTCAGATTCAAATATTCTCTGAACACTTTCCACAAAGTTAAGAGCTTACAATCTGTTTTCCCTCAGTCCCTCTGTTTCCTGCTGTTGAACACCTGCTTTCCATCTGCTCCTTTACCGTAGAATCAAGTAATTAAGTTCCCAGTATTATACTCAGTAATGTCAGACTCAGATCCTCTTATTGTCTTCACTCAGGTTTTCTGTCAATTCCATTCACTAGATGAGCTGTTTCAGCCTCTCCAGCATTTCTCATTTGTATTTGGGTCCTCTACAAATATTAAATATGACAAAGAATATGTTTCTATTTTTGGTTGTTTTTTTTGTTGTTTTTTTAGAATTCGATTTGTCAGACTTGAAAAAGCTTTGGAAATAAGTTTTCACAACCTTATAATTATAATCAGTCATACTCATGCAAAAAATGAGAACTAGTATAAAAGCATTACTATTCATCACATGTGGCCGCACATTTTACCATTTCCAAGAATGGAAATGGCAAGTCCTTGAATCATCAACTTTTCTGCTCCACGTGTTCCTCTTTTAGCTTGATTCTTCAGAATTATCCTGCTTCCTGTGTTAAACTGTATGATTCAGCAAGTAACATTTCTACAAAAACCAGCAAAATTGTTCACTTTACCAGAGAAAAATTAGTCATCAGTAAATCTCAAACCTAGTTGCAAATGTTTTTTAGTATAACTAAGAAACACAAAACAAGGCTCTCACTGTAAAACTGTTTTTTGTTGAGCTTCCAGATAACTTTTATAGGTTGGTTTTGTTTTTGTTTTTGTTTTTTTTTGTTTTTTTGTTTTTCTGTAGCTTTCCAGTGGCAAATCTTCATCTACTTCAGCCTTATCCACAACTTCAGCATCCTCAACTTCAGTGCTGAAGCGGCATCAGTAAAAATGCCAGTTAAAATTTGACGGTATTAGTATATCCACTTAACTAATTGTAGTTCTATACCAACATAAATTTATTGCTAAAATATTTCAACATATTTAATTATACTCTTTGAATAATTAGTTACTAATACTACCGATATGTTTTTTTGTTTTGTTTTGTTTTTTTTTTTGTGAGGGATTGTTATGTTGTGCTAGAATGACTGCCAATGCTGTAAAAATGTAATAGCCTTTTTTTATATATCTTTTCATACTAGTGGTTATCAAAGACAAACTTGGTTCCAGCTGTTGTCAACTTTAAGTCATGACTTTCAGGAGGCTCTGAAAATCATGACTTTTAGAGCCGAGTTTGCAACTGAGTGTTAATTTTTTGGGATAGTAGTTAGGCCCTCGAGGTTTGAATAAAACATAAAACATCTCTTTTGTAGCAGCCTGTCACGAAGACCGACTGCTACAAATGGTGTCTTTGTGAAAATAGTCACAAAGACCATTGCCATTGTTTCTATTTTTTGGTTGTGTGTGTTTTGTGTTTTTGTACCACGATGACTGAGACCTTCATGCTCAGAACTGCAGTATGTACACAGTAGATGACAAAATGAAGGACATAGTTCGTGTTTTTGTTGGGTCTTTTCCTGTTGACAATTCTATCTTCCCTTTGTGTCTTAAGAATCCATACTTCTTTTTTTCCTGCTTCTGAATTTTTCAGGGACATTGATTGAAAAGGAAACCAGAAGTCTCCAAGAATCAGATTAAGACCACTTTCAAAGATTGCTAAAAAAATAAATAAATAAATCTAACTCCTTGAAAGCAAAGCATAAAGAAATTAGGGTTGATCTTTAACAATCCTGCACACTTCCCACCAGTGTGTGTTAATGCCAACTGCTGAAGTCTTTAATGAAAAGGTGTCTGGTAAATTCAACTGTGTTTTAAATGTCAGAGGAAAGGGCTGTTTTTATGAAAAAGACAGTGGAGGAAAACTGGTGATATTTTTTAAAATTATAAAAACAGATTTGATTGTCACGCTAGAGAGGATTAATTTTACTGATAAAAAAAGAAAAGAAAATACAGCTAGAAATTGCACCAGCAGGGTGTAACTGGCACAATAAAAGATCCACGATGGAAATAATACTGCAAGATTGAAATTTCTGTTGTTTTCTGCCAAACATTCATCTTTGTCTATGTCTATTGTTGTTATAAAGGCTCTGAGTGTTGTTTTTGATCTATTTTACTTGTTTTTTTGTGGGTTTTTTTTTATCAATGGACTTTTTAGGTTGTTCTAAATACTAATTAAACATAACAGTTCATTAATTTCTCTCTCAATGGGAAAATGTACGTTGTTTCAGCAGAAAACAGATGAACCAAAACTGATAAAGTAATTACATGTTACTTGTGTAAGTTTTTATATAGAATAATAAAATTAATAAGGCCATGAGAGAAATTAGATAGTAAGCGCTAATAGCCTGTCTGAAAGGTCTTCAACTGCTTTTTCAAACCATCAACAGAGCATAGGAGAAAAAAAAGATGTTCCACAGACATAATAATAAATATAATAGAATTGCTTGGGGAGTGAAGATAATCTAAAGTTAACCCTTTGGTGGTGGTGTTTAATCTTTTTGTACTATGGACCCTTCCATTCAAAAAAGTTTGATTGAATAATTTATATATATATTAAAAAAATAAAAAAAAATTTCCCTTCTCACCCACCGTGGGTGGTTCTTATCCTCTGAGCTCGGGTCCTCTACCAGAGGCCTGGGAGCTTGAGGGTTCTGCACAGTATCTTGGCTGTGCCTAGAACTGCACATTTCTGGACTGAGATGTCTGATGTTGTTCCTGGGATCTGTTGTAGCCACTGCTCCAG